>CAWUPM010000483.1:0-37964 GCA_963924295.1 Dioctria rufipes
ACAAATTCACTATAGAAAAGGCAATCCTCGGCGTATTAAAAATTTGCGACAGTAAAAAATTATTTTTTGACAAATTTACTATAGAAAAGGCAATCCTCGGCGTATTTAAAATTTGCGACAGTAAAAAAATATTATTTGGACAAATTCACTATAGAAAAGGCAATCCTCAGCGCATTTAAAATTTGCGACAGTAAAAAATTATTTTTTGAAAAATTTACTATAGAAAAGGCAATCCTCGGCGTATTTAAAATTTGCGGCAGTAAAAAATTATTTTTTGAAAAATTTACTATAGAAAAGGCAATCCTCGGCGTATTTAAAATTTGCGACAGTAAAAAATTATTTTTTGGCAAATTCACTATAGAAAAGGCAATCCCCGGCGTATTTAAAATTTGCGGCAGTAAAAAATTATTTTTTGAAAAATTTACTATAGAAAAGGCAATCCTCGGCGTATTTAAAATTTGCGACAGTAAAAAAATATTATTTGGACAAATTCACTATAGAAAAGGCAATCCTCAGCGCATTTAAAATTTGCGACAGTAAAAAAAATATTATTTGGACAAATTCACTATAGAAAAGGCAATCCTCAGCGCATTTAAAATTTGCGACAGTAAAAAAATATTATTTGGACAAATTCACTATAGAAAAGGCAATCCTCAGCGCATTTAAAATTTGCGACAGTAAAAAATTATTTTTTGAAAAATTTACTATAGAAAAGGCAATCCTCGGCGTATTTAAAATTTGCGGCAGTAAAAAATTATTTTTGAAAAATTTACTATAGAAAAGGCAATCCTCGGCGTATTTAAAATTTGCGACAGTAAAAAAATATTATTTGGACAAATTCACTATAGAAAAGGCAATCCTCAGCGCATTTAAAATTTGCGACAGTAAAAAATTATTTTTTGAAAAATTTACTATAGAAAAGGCAATCCTCGGCGTATTTAAAATTTGCGACAGTAAAAAAATATTATTTTGACAAATTCACTATAGAAAAGGCAATCCTCGGCGTATTAAAAATTTGCGACCGTAAAAAATAATTTTTTGAGAAATTTACTATAGAAAAGGCAATCCTTGGCGTATTTAAAATTTGCGACAGTAAAAAATTATTTTTTGAAAAATTTACTATAGAAAAGGCAATCCTCGGCGTATTTAAAATTTGCGACAGTAAAAAATGATTTTTGGAAAAATTTACTATAGAAAAGGCAATCCTCGGCGTATTTAAAATTTGCGACAGTAAAAAATTATTTTGTGAAAAATTTACTATAGAAAAGGCAATCCTCGCCGTATTTAAAATTTGCGACAATAAAAATTTATTTTTTGACAAATTCACTATAGAAATGGCAATCCTCGGCGTATTTAAAATTTTCGAGAGAAAAAATTATATTTTTGAAAAATTTACTATAGAAAAGGCAATCCTCGGCGTATTTAAAATTTGCGACAGTAAAAAATTATTTTTTGAAAAATTTACTATAGAAAAGGCAATCCTCGGCGAATTTAAAATTTGCGACAGTAAAAAATTATTTTTTGAAAAATTTACTATAGAAAAGGCAATCCTCGGCGTATTTAAAATTTGCGACAGTAAAAAATTATTTTTTGAAAAATTTACTATAGAAAAGGCAATCCTCGGCGTATTTAAAATTTGCGAGAGTAAAAAATTATTATTTGAAAAATTTACTATAGAAAAGGCAATCCTCGGCGTATTTAAAATTTGCGACAGTAAAAAATTATGTTTTGAAAAATTTACTATAGAAAAGGCAATCCTCGGCGTATTTAAAATTTGCGACAGCAAAAAATAATTTTTTGAAAAATTCACTATAGAAAAGGCAATCATCGGTATATTTAAAATTTGCCACTGTAAAAATTTATTTTTTGACAAATTCACTATAGAAAAGGAAATCCTCGGCGAATTTAAAATTTGCGACAGTAAAAAAATATTATTTTGACAAATTCACTATAGAAAAGGCAATCCTCGGCGTATTTAAAATTTGCGACAGTAAAAAATTGTTTTTTGAAAAATTTACTATAGAAAAGGCAATCCTCGGCGTATTTAAAATTTGCGACAGTAAAAAATTATTTTTTGAAAAATTTACTATAGAAAAGGCAATCCTCGGCGTATTTAAAATTTGCGACAGTAAAAAATTATTTTTGGAAAAATTTACTATAGAAAAGGCAATCCTCGACGTATTTAAAATTTGCGACAGTAAAAAATTATTATTTGAAAAATTCACTATAGAAAAGGCAATCCTCGGCGTATTTAAAATTTGCGACAGTAAAAAATTATTTTTTGAAAAATTTACTATAGAAAAGGCAATCTTCGGCGTATTTAAAATTTGCGACAGTAAAAAATTATTTTTTGAAAAATTTACTATAGAAAAGGCACTCCTCGGCGTGTTTAAAATTTTCGACAGTAAAAAATTATTTTTTGACAAATTCACTATAGAAAATGCAATCCTCGGCGTATTTAAAATTTGCGACAGTAAAAAATTATTTTGTGAAAAATTTACTATAGAAAAGGCAATCCTCGGCGAATTTAAAATTTGCGACAGTAAAAAAATATTATTTTGACAAATTCACTATAGAAAAGGCAATCCTCGGCGTATTAAAAATTTGCGACAGTAAAAAATTATTTTTTGACAAATTTACTATAGAAAAGGCAATCCTCGGCGTATTTAAAATTTGCGACAGTAAAAAAATATTATTTGGACAAATTCACTATAGAAAAGGCAATCCTCAGCGCATTTAAAATTTGCGACAGTAAAAAATTATTTTTTGAAAAATTTACTATAGAAAAGGCAATCCTCGGCGTATTTAAAATTTGCGGCAGTAAAAAATTATTTTTTGAAAAATTTACTATAGAAAAGGCAATCCTCGGCGTATTTAAAATTTGCGACAGTAAAAAATTATTTTTTGGCAAATTCACTATAGAAAAGGCAATCCCCGGCGTATTTAAAATTTGCGGCAGTAAAAAATTATTTTTTGAAAAATTTACTATAGAAAAGGCAATCCTCGGCGTATTTAAAATTTGCGACAGTAAAAAAATATTATTTGGACAAATTCACTATAGAAAAGGCAATCCTCAGCGCATTTAAAATTTGCGACAGTAAAAAAATATTATTTGGACAAATTCACTATAGAAAAGGCAATCCTCAGCGCATTTAAAATTTGCGACAGTAAAAAAATATTATTTGGACAAATTCACTATAGAAAAGGCAATCCTCAGCGCATTTAAAATTTGCGACAGTAAAAAATTATTTTTTGAAAAATTTACTATAGAAAAGGCAATCCTCGGCGTATTTAAAATTTGCGGCAGTAAAAAATTATTTTTTGAAAAATTTACTATAGAAAAGGCAATCCTCGGCGTATTTAAAATTTGCGACAGTAAAAAAATATTATTTGGACAAATTCACTATAGAAAAGGCAATCCTCAGCGCATTTAAAATTTGCGACAGTAAAAAATTATTTTTTGAAAAATTTACTATAGAAAAGGCAATCCTCGGCGTATTTAAAATTTGCGACAGTAAAAAAATATTATTTTGACAAATTCACTATAGAAAAGGCAATCCTCGGCGTATTAAAAATTTGCGACCGTAAAAAATAATTTTTTGAGAAATTTACTATAGAAAAGGCAATCCTTGGCGTATTTAAAATTTGCGACAGTAAAAAATTATTTTTTGAAAAATTTACTATAGAAAAGGCAATCCTCGGCGTATTTAAAATTTGCGACAGTAAAAAATGATTTTTGGAAAAATTTACTATAGAAAAGGCAATCCTCGGCGTATTTAAAATTTGCGACAGTAAAAAATTATTTTGTGAAAAATTTACTATAGAAAAGGCAATCCTCGCCGTATTTAAAATTTGCGACAATAAAAATTTATTTTTTGACAAATTCACTATAGAAATGGCAATCCTCGGCGTATTTAAAATTTTCGAGAGAAAAAATTATATTTTTGAAAAATTTACTATAGAAAAGGCAATCCTCGGCGTATTTAAAATTTGCGACAGTAAAAAATTATTTTTTGAAAAATTTACTATAGAAAAGGCAATCCTCGGCGAATTTAAAATTTGCGACAGTAAAAAATTATTTTTTGAAAAATTTACTATAGAAAAGGCAATCCTCGGCGTATTTAAAATTTGCGACAGTAAAAAATTATTTTTTGAAAAATTTACTATAGAAAAGGCAATCCTCGGCGTATTTAAAATTTGCGAGAGTAAAAAATTATTATTTGAAAAATTTACTATAGAAAAGGCAATCCTCGGCGTATTTAAAATTTGCGACAGTAAAAAATTATGTTTTGAAAAATTTACTATAGAAAAGGCAATCCTCGGCGTATTTAAAATTTGCGACAGCAAAAAATAATTTTTTGAAAAATTCACTATAGAAAAGGAAATCCTCGGTATATTTAAAATTTGCCACAGTAAAAATTTTTTTTTTGACAAATTCAATATAGAAAAGGCATATTTAAAATTTGCGACCGTAAAAAATACTATTTTGACAAATTCACTATAGAAAAGGCAATCCTCGACGTATTTAAAATTTGCGAGAGTAAAAAATTATTTTTTGAAAAATTTACTATAGAAAAGGCAATCCTCGGCGTATTTAAAATTTTCGACAGCAAAAAATTATTATTTGAAAAATTTACTATAGAAAAGGCAATCCTCGGCGTATTTAAAATTTGCGACAGTAAAAAATTATTTTTTGAAAAATTTACTATAGCAAAGGCAATCCTCGGCGCATTTAAAATTTGCGACAGTAAAAAATTATTTTTTGAAAAATTTACTGTAGAAAAGGCAATCCTCGGCGTATTTAAAATTTGCGACAGTAAAAAATTATTTTTTGAAAAATTTACTATAGAAAAGGCAATACTCGGCGTATTTAAAATTTGCGACAGTAAAAAATTGTTTTTTGAAAAATTTACTATAGAAAAGGCAATCCTCGGCGTATTTAAAATTTGCGACAGTAAAAAATTATTTTTTGAAAAATTTACTATAGAAAAGGCAATCCTCGGCGTATTTAAAATTTGCGACAGTAAAAAAATTATTTTTGGAAAAATTTACTATAGAAAAGGCAATCCTCGACGTATTTAAAATTTGCGACAGTAAAAAATTATTATTTGAAAAATTCACTATAGAAAAGGCAATCCTCGGCGTATTTAAAATTTGCGACAGTAAAAAATTATTTTTTGAAAAATTTACTATAGAAAAGGCAATCTTCGGCGTATTTAAAATTTGCGACAGTAAAAAATTATTTTTTGAAAAATTTACTATAGAAAAGGCACTCCTCGGCGTGTTTAAAATTTTCGACAGTAAAAAATTATTTTTTGACAAATTCACTATAGAAAATGCAATCCTCGGCGTATTTAAAATTTGCGACAGTAAAAAATTATTTTGTGAAAAATTTACTATAGAAAAGGCAATCCTCGGCGTATTTAAAATTTGCGACAGTAAAAAAATATTATTTTGACAAATTCACTATAGAAAAGGCAATCCTCGGCGTATTAAAAATTTGCGACAGTAAAAAATTATTTTTTGACAAATTTACTATAGAAAAGGCAATCCTCGGCGTATTTAAAATTTGCGACAGTAAAAAAATATTATTTGGACAAATTCACTATAGAAAAGGCAATCCTCAGCGCATTTAAAATTTGCGACAGTAAAAAATTATTTTTTGAAAAATTTACTATAGAAAAGGCAATCCTCGGCGTATTTAAAATTTGCGACAGTAAAAAATTATTTTTTGGCAAATTTACTATAGAAAAGGCAATCCCCGGCGTATTTAAAATTTGCGGCAGTAAAAAATTATTTTTTGAAAAATTTACTATAGAAAAGGCAATCCTCGGCGTATTTAAAATTTGCGACAGTAAAAAAATATTATTTGGACAAATTCACTATAGAAAAGGCAATCCTCAGCGCATTTAAAATTTGCGACAGTAAAAAAATATTATTTGGACAAATTCACTATAGAAAAGGCAATCCTCAGCGCATTTAAAATTTGCGACAGTAAAAAATTATTTTTTGAAAAATTTACTATAGAAAAGGCAATCCTCGGCGTATTTAAAATTTGCGACAGTAAAAAATTATTTTTGGAAAAATTTACTATAGAAAAGGCAATCCTCGACGTATTTAAAATTTGCGACAGTAAAAAATTATTATTTGAAAAATTCACTATAGAAAAGGCAATCCTCGGCGTATTTAAAATTTGCGACAGTAAAAAATTATTTTTTGAAAAATGTACTATAGAAAAGGCAATCCTCGCAGTATTTAAAATTTGCGCCAGTAAAAATTTATTTTTTGACAAATTCACTATAGAAAAGGCAATCCTCGGCGTATTTAAAATTTGCGACAGTAAAAAATATTATTTTGACCAATTCGCTATAGAAAAGGCAATCCTCGGCGTATTTAAAATTTGCGACAGTAAAAAATTATGTTTTGAAAAATTTACTATAGAAAAGGCATTCCTCGGCGTATTTAAAATTTGCGACAGTAAAAAATTATTTTGTGAAAAATTTACTATAGAAAAGGCAATCCTCGGCGTATTTAAAATTTGCGACAGTAAAAAAATATTATTTTGACAAATTCACTATAGAAAAGGCAATCCTCGGCGTATTAAAAATTTGCGACAGTAAAAAATTATTTTTTGACAAATTTACTATAGAAAAGGCAATCCTCGGCGTATTTAAAATTTGCGACAGTAAAAAAATATTATTTGGACAAATTCACTATAGAAAAGGCAATCCTCAGCGCATTTAAAATTTGCGACAGTAAAAAATTATTTTTTGAAAAATTTACTATAGAAAAGGCAATCCTCGGCGTATTTAAAATTTGCGGCAGTAAAAAATTATTTTTTGAAAAATTTACTATAGAAAAGGCAATCCTCGGCGTATTTAAAATTTGCGACAGTAAAAAATTATTTTTTGGCAAATTCACTATAGAAAAGGCAATCCCCGGCGTATTTAAAATTTGCGGCAGTAAAAAATTATTTTTTGAAAAATTTACTATAGAAAAGGCAATCCTCGGCGTATTTAAAATTTGCGACAGTAAAAAATATTATTTGGACAAATTCACTATAGAAAAGGCAATCCTCAGTGCATTTAAAATTTGCGACAGTAAAAGAATATTATTTGGACAAATTCACTATAGAAAAGGCAATCCTCAGCGCATTTAAAATTTGCGACAGTAAAAAAATATTATTTGGACAAATTCACTATAGAAAAGGCAATCCTCAGCGCATTTAAAATTTGCGACAGTAAAAAATTATTTTTTGAAAAATTTACTATAGAAAAGGCAATCCTCGGCGTATTTAAAATTTGCGGCAGTAAAAAATTATTTTTTGAAAAATTTACTATAGAAAAGGCAATCCTCGGCGTATTTAAAATTTGCGACAGTAAAAAAATATTATTTGGACAAATTCACTATAGAAAAGGCAATCCTCAGCGCATTTAAAATTTGCGACAGTAAAAAAATATTATTTGGACAAATTCACTATAGAAAAGGCAATCCTCAGCGCATTTAAAATTTGCGACAGTAAAAAATTATTTTTTGAAAAATTTACTATAAAAAAGGCAATCCTCGGCGTATTTAAAATTTGCGGCAGTAAAAAATTATTTTTTGAAAATTTACTATAGAAAAGGCAATCCTCGGCGTATTTAAAATTTGCGACAGTAAAAAATTATTTTTTGGCAAATTCACTATAGAAAAGGCAATCCCCGGGGTATTTAGTATTTTCGACAGTAAAATATTATTTTTTGACAAATTCACCATAGAAAAGGTAATCCTCGGCGTATTTAAAATTTGCGACAGTAAAAAATTATTTTTTGAAAAATTTACTATAGAAAAGGCAATCCTCGCAGTATTTAAAATTTGCGCCAGTAAAAATTTATTTTTTGACAATTTCACTATAGAAAAGGCAATCCTCGGCGTATTTAAAATTTGCGACAGTAAAAAATTATTTTTTGATAAATTTACTATAGAAAAGGCAATACTCGGCGTGTTTAAAATTTTCGACAGTAAAAAATTATTTTTTGACAAATTCACTATAGAAAATGCGATACTCGGCGTATTTAAAATTTGCGAAAATAAAAAATATTATTTTGACAAATTCACTATTGAAAAGGCAATCCTCGGCGTATTTAAAATTTGCGACAGTAAAAAATTATTTTTTGAAAAATTTACTATAGAAGAGGCAATCCTCGGCGTATTTAAAATTTGCTACAGTAAAATATTATTTTTTGAAAAATTTACTATAGAAAAGGCAATCCTCGGCGTATTTAAAATTTGCGACAGTAAAAAATTATTTTTTGAAAAATTTACTATAGAAAAGGCAATCCTCGGCGTATTTAAAATTTGCGACAGTAAAAAATTATTTTTTTGAAAAATTTACTATAGAAAAGGCAATCCTCGGCGTATTTAAAATTTGCGAGAGTAAAAAATTAATTTTTGAAAAATTTACTATAGAAAAGGCAATCCTCGGCGTATTTAAAATTTGCGACAGTAAAAAAATATTATTTTGACAAATTCACTATAGAAAAGGCAATCCTCGGCGTATTTAAAATTTGCGACAGTAAAAAATTATATTTTGAAAAATTTACTATAGAAAAGGCAATCCTCGGCGTATTTAAAATTTGCGACAGTAAAAAAATATTATTTTGACAAATTCACTATAGAAAAGGCAATCCTCGGCGTATTTATAATTTGCGACAGTAAAAAATTATTTTTTGAAAAATTTACTATAGGAAAGGCAATCCTCGGCGTATTTAAAATTTGCGACAGTAAAAAATTATTTTTTGAAAAATTTACTATAGAAAGGGCAATGGTCTGCGTATTTAAAATTTGCGACAGTAAAAAATAATTTTTTGAAAAATTTACTATAGAAAAGGCAATCCTCGGCGTATTTAAAATTTGCGACAGTAAAAAATTATTTTTTGAAAAATTTACTATAGAAAAGGCAATCCTCGGCGTATTTAAAATTTGCGACAGTAAAAATTTATTTTTTGACAAATTCACTATAGAAAAGGCAATCCTCGGCGTATTAAAAATTTGCGACCGTAAAAAATAATTTTTTGACAAATTCACTATAGAAATGGCAATCCTCGGCGTATTTAAAATTTGCGAGAGTAAAAAATTATATTTTTGAAAAATTTACTATAGAAAAGGCAATCCTCGGCGTATTTAAAATTTGCGACAGTAAAAAATTATTTTTTGAAAAATTTACTATAGAAAAGGCAATCCTCGGCGTATTTAAAATTTGCGACAGTAAAAAATTATTTTTTGAAAAATTTACTATAGAAAAGGCAATCCTCGGCGTATTTAAAATTTGCGACAGTAAAAAATTATTTTTTGAAAAATTTACTATAGAAAAGGCAATCCTCGGCGTATTTAAAATTTGCGACAGTAAAAAATAATTTTTGAAAAATTTACTATAGAAAAGGCAATCCTCGGCGTATTTAAAATTTGCGACAGTAAAAAATTATTTTTTGAAAAATTTACTATAGAAAAGGCAATCCTCGGCGAATTTAAAATTTGCGACAGTAAAAAATTATTTTTTGAAAAAGTTACTATAGAAAAGGCAATCCTCGGCGTATTTAAAATTTGCGACAGTAAAAAATTATTTTTTGAAAAATTTACTATAGAAAAGGCAATCCTAAGCGTATTTAAAATTTGCGACAGTAAAAAATTATTATTTGAAAAATTTGCTATAGAAAAGGCAATCCTCGGCGTATTTAAAATTTGCGACAGTAAAAAATTATGTTTTGAAAAATTTACTATAGAAAAGGCAATCCTCGGCGTATTTAAAATTTGCGACAGCAAAAAATAATTTTTTGAAAAATTCACTATAGAAAAGGCAATCATCGGTATATTTAAAATTTGCCACTGTAAAAATTTATTTTTTGACAAATTCACTATAGAAAAGGCAATCCTCGGTATATTTAAAATTTTCCACAGTAAAAATTTTTTTTTTGACAAATTCAATATAGAAAAGGCATATTTAAAATTTGCGACCGTAAAAAATATTATTTTGACAAATTCACTATAGAAAAGGCAATCCTCGACGTATTTAAAATTTGCGAGAGTAAAAAATTATTTTTTGAAAAATTTACTATAGAAAAGGCAATCCTCGGCGTATTTAAAATTTTCGACAGCAAAAAATTATTATTTGAAAAATTTACTACAGAAAAGGTAATCCTCGGCGTATTTAAAATTTGCGACAGTAAAAAAATTATTTTTTGAAAAATTTACTATAGCAAAGGCAATCCTCGGCGCATTTAAAATTTGCGACAGTAAAAAATTATTTTTTGAAAAATTTACTATAGAAAAGGCAATACTCGGCGTATTTAAAATTTGCGACAGTAAAAAATATTTTTTGAAAAATTTACTATAGAAAAGGCAATTCTCGGCGTATTTAAAAGTTGCGACAGTAAAAAATTATTTTTCGAAAAATTTACTATAGAAAAGGCAATCCTCGGCGTATTTAAAATTTGCGACAGTAAAAAATTATTTTTGGAAAAATTTACTATAGAAAAGGCAATCCTCGGCGTATTTAAAATTTGCGACAGTAAAAAATTATTATTGAAAAATTCACTGTAGAAAAGGCAATCCTCGGCGTATTTAAAATTTGCGACAGTAAAAAATTATTTTTTGAAAAATTTACTATAGAAAAGGCAATCCTCGGCGTATTAAAAATTTGCGACCGTAAAAAATAATTTCTTGAGAAATTTACTATAGAAAAGGCAATCCTCGGTATATTTAAAATTTCGACAGTAAAAAATTATTTTTTGGCAAATTCACTATAGAAAACGCAATCCTCGGGGTATTTAAAATTTTCGACAGTAAAAAATTATTTTTTGACAAAGTCACCATAGAAAAGGTAATCCTCGGCGTATTTAAAATTTGCGACAGTAAAAAATGAGTTTTTGAAAAATTTTCTATAGAAAAGGCAATCCTCGGCGTATTTAAAATTTGCGACAGTAAAAAATTATTTTTTGAAAAATTTACTATAGAAAAGGCAATCCTCGGCGTATTTAAAATTTGCGACAGTAAAAAATTATTTTTTGAAAAATTTACTATAGAAAAGGCAATCCTCGGCGTATTTAAAATTTGCGACAGTAAAAAATTATTTTTTGAAAAATTTACTATAGAAAAGGCAATCCTCGGCGTATTTAAAATTTGCGACAGTAAAAAATTATTTTTTGAAAAAGTTACTATAGAAAAGGCAATCCTCGGTGTATTTAAAAGTTGCGACAGTAAAAAATTAGTTTATGAAAAATTTACTATTTGAAAAGGCAATCCTCGGCGTATTTAAAATTTGCGACAGTAAAAAATTATTTTTTGAAAAATTTACTATAGAAAAGGCAATCCTCGGCGTATTTAAAATTTGCGACAGTAAAAAATTATTTTTTGAAAAATTTACTATAGAAAAGGCAATCCTCGGCGTATTTAAAATTTGCGACAGTAAAAAATTATTTTTTGAAAAATTTACTATAGAAAAGGCAATCCTCGGCGTATTAAAAATTTGCGACCGTAAAAAATAATTTCTTGAGAAATTTACTATAGAAAAGGCAATCCTCGGTATATTTAAAATTTGCGACAGTAAAAAATTATTTTTTGGCAAATTCACTATAGAAAAAGCAATCCTCGGCGTATTTAAAATTTGCGACAGTAAAAAATTATTTTTTGAAAAATTTTCTATAGAAAAGGCAAACCTCGTCGTATTTAAAATTTGCGACAGTAAAAAATTATTTTTTGAAAAATTTACTATAGAAAAGGCAATCCTCGGCGTATTTAAAATTTGCGACAGTAAAAAAATATTATTTTGACAAATTCACTATAGAAAAGGCAATCCTCGGCGTATTTAAAATTTGCGACAGTAAAAAATTATTTTTTGAAAAATTTACTATAGGAAAGGCAATCCTCGTCGTATTTAAAATTTGCGACAGTAAAAAATTATTTTTTTGAAAAATTTACTATAGAAAAGGCAATCCTTGGCGTATTTAAAATTTGCGACAGTAAAAAATTATTTTTTGAAAAATTTACTATAGAAAAGGCAATCCACGGCGTATTTAAAATTTGCGACAGTAAAAAATTATTTTTTTGAAAAATTTACTATAGAAAAGGCAATCCTCGGCGTATTTAAAATTTGCGACAGTAAAAAATTATTTTTTGAAAAATTTACTATAGAAAAGGCAATCCTCGGCGTATTTAAAATTTGCGACAGTAAAAAAATATTATTTTGACAAATTCACTATAGAAAAGGCAATCCTCGGCGTATTTAAAATTTTCTACAGTAAAAAATTATTTTTGAAAAATTTACTATAGAAAAGGCAATCCTCGGCGTATTTAAAATTTGCGACGGTAAAAAATTATTTTTTGAAAAATTTACTATAGAAAAGGCAATCCTCGGCGTATTTAAAATTTGCGACAGTAAAAAATTATTTTTTTGAAAAATTTACTATAGAAAAGGCAATCCTCGGCGTATTTAAAATTTGCGACAGTAAAAAATTATTTTTTGAAAAATTTACTATAGAAAAGGCAATCCTCGGCGTATTTAAAATTTGCGACAGTAAAAAAATATTATTTTGACAAATTCACTATAGAAAAGGCAATCCTCGGCGTATTTAAAATTTGCGACAGTAAAAAATTATTTTTTGAAAAATTTACTATAGAAAAGGCAATCCTCGGCGTATTTAAAATTTGCGACAGTAAAAAAATATTATTTTGACAAATTCACTATAGAAAAGGCAATCCTCGGCGTATTAAAAATTTGCGACTGTAAAAAATAATTTTTTGAGAAATTTACTATAGAAAAGGCTATCCTCGGCGTATTTAAAATTTGCGACAGTAAAAAATTATTTTTTGAAAAATTTACTATAGAAAAGGCAATCCTCGGCGTATTTAAAATTTGCGACAGTAAAAAATGATTTTTGGAAAAATTTACTATAGAAAAGGCAATCCTCGGCGTATTTAAAATTTGCGACAGTAAAAAATTATTTTTTGAAAAATTTACTATAGAAAAGGCAATCCTCGGCGTATTTAAAATTTGCGACAGTAAAAATTTATTTTTTGACAAATTCACTATAGAAATGGCAATCCTCAGCGTATTTAAAATTTGCGAGAGTAAAAAATTATATTTTTGAAAAATTTACTATAGAAAAGGCAATCCTCGGCGTATTTAAAATTTGCAACAGTAAAAAATTATTTTTTGAAAAATTTACTATAGTAAAGGCAATCCTCGGCGTATTTAAAATTTGCGACAGTAAAAAATTATTTTTTGAAAAATTTACTATAGAAAAGGCAATCCTCGGCGTATTTAAAATTTGCGACAGTAAAAAATTATTTTTTGAAAAATTTACTATAGAAAAGGCAATCCTCGGCGTATTTAAAATTTGCGACAGTAAAAAATAATTTTTTGAAAAATTTACTATAGAAAAGGCAATCCTCGGCGTATTTAAAATTTGCGACAGTAAAAAATTATTTTTTGAAAAATTTACTATAGAAAAGGCAATCCTCGGCGAATTTAAACTTTGCGACAGTAAAAAATTATTTTTTGAAAAAGTTACTATAGAAAAGGCAATCCTCGGCGTATTTAAAATTTGCGACAGTAAAAAATTATTTTTTGAAAAAGTTACTATAGAAAAGGCAATCCTCGGCGTATTTAAAATTTGCGACAGTAAAAAATTATTATTTGAAAAATTTACTATAGAAAAGGCAATCCTCGGCGTATTTAAAATTTGCGACAGTAAAAAATTATGTTTTGAAAAATTTACTATAGAAAAGGCAATCCTCGGCGTATTTAAAATTTGCGACAGCAAAAAATAATTTTTTGAAAAATTCACTATAGAAAAGGCAATCATCGGTATATTTAAAATTTGCCACTGTAAAAATTTATTTTTTGACAAATTCACTATAGAAAAGGCAATCCTCGGTATATTTAAAATTTGCCACAGTAAAAATTTTTTTTTTGACAAATTCAATATAGAAAAGGCATATTTAAAATTTGCGACCGTAAAAAATATTATTTTGACAAATTCACTATAGAAAAGGCAATCCTCGACGTATTTAAAATTTGCGAGAGTAAAAAATTATTTTTTGAAAAATTTACTATAGAAAAGGCAATCCTCGGCGCATTTAAAATTTGCGACAGTAAAAAATTATTTTTGAAAAATTTACTATAGAAAAGGCAATCCTCGGCGTATTTAAAATTTGCGACAGTAAAAAATTATTTTTTGAAAAATTTACTATAGAAAAGGCAATCCTCGGCGCATTTAAAATTTGCGACAGTAAAAAATTATTTTTTGAAAAATTTACTATAGAAAAGGCAATACTCGGCGTATTTAAAATTTGCGACAGTAAAAAATATTTTTTGAAAAATTTACTATAGAAAAGGCAATCCTCGGCGCATTTAAAATTTGCGACAGTAAAAAATTATTTTTTGAAAAATTTACTATAGAAAAGGCAATCCTCGGCGTATTTAAAAGTTGCGACAGTAAAAAATTATTTTTCGAAAAATTTACTATAGAAAAGGCAATCCTCGGCGTATTTAAAATTTGCGACAGTAAAAAATTATTTTTGAAAAATTTACTATAGAAAAGGCAATCCTCGGCGTATTTAAAATTTGCGACAGTAAAAAATTATTATTTGAAAAATTCACTATAGAAAAGGCAATCCTCGGCCTATTTAAAATTTGCGACAGTAAAAAATTATTTTTTGAAAAATTTACTATAGAAAAGGCAATCCTCGGCGTATTAAAAATTTGCGACCGTAAAAAATTAATTTCTTGAGAAATTTATTTTTTGACAAATTTACTATAGAAAAGCCAATCCTCGGTATATTTATAATTTGTCATAGTAAAAATTTATTTTTTGACAAATTCACTATAGAAAAGGCAATCCTCGGCTAAAATTTGCGACCGTAAAAAATATTATTTTGACAAATTCACTATAGAAAAGTCAATCCTCGGCGTATTTAAAATTTGCGACAGTAAAAAATTATTTTTTGAAAAATTTACTATAGAAAAGGCAATCCTCGGCGAATTTCAAATTTGCGACAGTAAAAAATTATTTTTTGAAAAAGTTACTATAGAAAAGGCAATCCTCGGCGTATTTAAAATTTGCGACAGTAAAAAATTATTTTTTGAAAAAGTTACTATAGAAAAGGCAATCCTCGGCGTATTTAAAATTTGCGACAGTAAAAAATTATTATTTGAAAAATTTACTATAGAAAAGGCAATCCTCGGCGTATTTAAAATTTGCGACAGTAAAAAATTATTTTTTGAAAAAGTTACTATAGAAAAGGCAATCCTCGGCGTATTTAAAATTTGCGACAGTAAAAAATTATTATTTGAAAAATTTACTATAGAAAAGGCAATCCTCGGCGTATTTAAAATTTGCGAGAGTAAAAAATTATTTTTTGAAAAATTTACTATAGAAAAGGCAATCCTCGGCGAATTTCAAATTTGCGACAGTAAAAATTATTTTTTGAAAGAGTTACTATAGAAAAGGCAATCCTCGGCGTATTTAAAATTTGCGACAGTAAAAAATTATTTTTTGAAAAAGTTACTATAGAAAAGGCAATCCTCGGCGTATTTAAAATTTGCGACAGTAAAAAATTATTATTTGAAAAATTTACTATAGAAAAGGCAATCCTCGGCGTATTTAAAATTTGCGACAGTAAAAAATTATTTTTCGAAAAATTTACTATAGAAAAGGCAATCCTCGGCGTATTTAAAATTTGCGACAGTAAAAAATTATTTTTGGAAAAATTTACTATAGAAAAGGCAATCCTCGGCGTATTTAAAATTTGCGACAGTAAAAAATTATTATTTGAAAAATTCACTGTAGAAAAGGCAATCCTCGGCGTATTTAAAATTTGCGACAGTAAAAAATTATTTTTTGAAAAATTTACTATAGAAAAGGCAATCCTCGGCGTATTAAAAATTTGCGACCGTAAAAAATAATTTCTTGAGAAATTTACTATAGAAAAGGCAATCCTCGGTATATTTAAAATTTTCGACAGTAAAAAATTATTTTTTGGCAAATTCACTATAGAAAACGCAATCCTCGGGGTATTTAAAATTTTCGACAGTAAAAAATTATTTTTTGACAAAGTCACCATAGAAAAGGTAATCCTCGGCGTATTTAAAATTTGCGACAGTAAAAAATGAGTTTTTGAAAAATTTTCTATAGAAAAAGGCAATCCTCGGCGTATTTAAAATTTGCGACAGTAAAAAATTATTTTTTGAAAAATTTACTATAGAAAAGGCAATCCTCGGCGTATTTAAAATTTGCGACAGTAAAAAATTATTTTTTGAAAAATTTACTATAGAAAAGGCAATCCTCGGCGTATTTAAAATTTGCGACAGTAAAAAATTATTTTTTGAAAAATTTACTATAGAAAAGGCAATCCTCGGCGTATTTAAAATTTGCGACAGTAAAAAATTATTTTTTGAAAAAGTTACTATAGAAAAGGCAATCCTCGGTGTATTTAAAAGTTGCGACAGTAAAAAATTAGTTTATGAAAAATTTACTATTTGAAAAGGCAATCCTCGGCGTATTTAAAATTTGCGACAGTAAAAAATTATTTTTTGAAAAATTTACTATAGAAAAGGCAATCCTCGGCGTATTTAAAATTTGCGACAGTAAAAAATTATTTTTTGAAAAATTTACTATAGAAAAGGCAATCCTCGGCGTATTTAAAATTTGCGACAGTAAAAAATTATTTTTTGAAAAATTTACTATAGAAAAGGCAATCCTCGGCGTATTAAAAATTTGCGACCGTAAAAAATAATTTCTTGAGAAATTTACTATAGAAAAGGCAATCCTCGGTATATTTAAAATTTGCGACAGTAAAAAATTATTTTTTGGCAAATTCACTATAGAAAAAGCAATCCTCGGCGTATTTAAAATTTGCGACAGTAAAAAATTATTTTTTTGAAAAATTTACTATAGAAAAGGCAAACCTCGTCGTATTTAAAATTTGCGACAGTAAAAAATTATTTTTTGAAAAATTTACTATAGAAAAGGCAATCCTCGGCGTATTTAAAATTTGCGACAGTAAAAAAATATTATTTTGACAAATTCACTATAGAAAAGGCAATCCTCGGCGTATTTAAAATTTGCGACAGTAAAAAATTATTTTTTGAAAAATTTACTATAGGAAAGGCAATCCTCGTCGTATTTAAAATTTGCGACAGTAAAAAATTATTTTTTGAAAAATTTACTATAGAAAAGGCAATCCTTGGCGTATTTAAAATTTGCGACAGTAAAAAATTATTTTTTGAAAAATTTACTATAGAAAAGGCAATCCTCGGCGTATTTAAAATTTGCGACAGTAAAAAAATATTATTTTGACAAATTCACTATAGAAAAGGCAATCCTCGGCGTATTAAAAATTTGCGACTGTAAAAAATAATTTTTTGAGAAATTTACTATAGAAAAGGCTATCCTCGGCGTATTTAAAATTTGCGACAGTAAAAAATTATTTTTTGAAAAATTTACTATAGAAAAGGCAATCCTCGGCGTATTTAAAATTTGCGACAGTAAAAAATGATTTTTGGAAAAATTTACTATAGAAAAGGCAATCCTCGGCGTATTTAAAATTTGCGACAGTAAAAAATTATTTTTTGAAAAATTTACTATAGAAAAGGCAATCCTCGGCGTATTTAAAATTTGCGACAGTAAAAATTTATTTTTTGACAAATTCACTATAGAAATGGCAATCCTCAGCGTATTTAAAATTTGCGAGAGTAAAAAATTATATTTTTGAAAAATTTACTATAGAAAAGGCAATCCTCGGCGTATTTAAAATTTGCAACAGTAAAAAATTATTTTTTGAAAAATTTACTATAGAAAAGGCAATCCTCGGCGTATTTAAAATTTGCGACAGTAAAAAATTATTTTTTGAAAAATTTACTATAGAAAAGGCAATCCTCGGCGTATTTAAAATTTGCGACAGTAAAAAATTATTTTTGAAAAATTTACTATAGAAAAGGCAATCCTCGGCGTATTTAAAATTTGCGACAGTAAAAAATAATTTTTTGAAAAATTTACTATAGAAAAGGCAATCCTCGGCGTATTTAAAATTTGCGACAGTAAAAAATTATTTTTTGAAAAATTTACTATAGAAAAGGCAATCCTCGGCGAATTTAAACTTTGCGACAGTAAAAAATAATTTTTTGAAAAAGTTACTATAGAAAAGGCAATCCTCGGCGTATTTAAAATTTGCGACAGTAAAAAATTATTTTTTGAAAAAGTTACTATAGAAAAGGCAATCCTCGGCGTATTTAAAATTTGCGACAGTAAAAAATTATTATTTGAAAAATTTACTATAGAAAAGGCAATCCTCGGCGTATTTAAAATTTGCGACAGTAAAAAATTATGTTTTGAAAAATTTACTATAGAAAAGGCAATCCTCGGCGTATTTAAAATTTGCGACAGCAAAAAATAATTTTTTGAAAAATTCACTATAGAAAAGGCAATCATCGGTATATTTAAAATTTGCCACTGTAAAAATTTATTTTTTGACAAATTCACTATAGAAAAGGCAATCCTCGGTATATTTAAAATTTGCCACAGTAAAAATTTTTTTTTTGACAAATTCAATATAGAAAAGGCATATTTAAAATTTGCGACCGTAAAAAATATTATTTTGACAAATTCACTATAGAAAAGGCAATCCTCGACGTATTTAAAATTTGCGAGAGTAAAAAATTATTTTTTGAAAAATTTACTATAGAAAAGGCAATCCTCGGCGCATTTAAAATTTGCGACAGTAAAAAATTATTTTTTGAAAAATTTACTATAGAAAAAGGCAATCCTCGGCGTATTTAAAATTTGCGACAGTAAAAAATTATTTTTTGAAAAATTTACTATAGAAAAGGCAATCCTCGGCGCATTTAAAATTTGCGACAGTAAAAAATTATTTTTTGAAAAATTTACTATAGAAAAGGCAATACTCGGCGTATTTAAAATTTGCGACAGTAAAAAATATTTTTTGAAAAATTTACTATAGAAAAGGCAATCCTCGGCGCATTTAAAATTTGCGACAGTAAAAAATTATTTTTTGAAAAATTTACTATAGAAAAGGCAATCCTCGGCGTATTTAAAAGTTGCGACAGTAAAAAATTATTTTTCGAAAAATTTACTATAGAAAAGGCAATCCTCGGCGTATTTAAAATTTGCGACAGTAAAAAATTATTTTTGAAAAATTTACTATAGAAAAGGCAATCCTCGGCGTATTTAAAATTTGCGACAGTAAAAAATTATTATTTGAAAAATTCACTATAGAAAAGGCAATCCTCGGCCTATTTAAAATTTGCGACAGTAAAAAATTATTTTTTGAAAAATTTACTATAGAAAAGGCAATCCTCGGCGTATTAAAAATTTGCGACCGTAAAAAATAGTTTCTTGAGAAATTTATTTTTTGACAAATTTACTATAGAAAAGCCAATCCTCGGTATATTTATAATTTGTCATAGTAAAAATTTATTTTTTGACAAATTCACTATAGAAAAGGCAATCCTCGGCTAAAATTTGCGACCGTAAAAAATATTATTTTGACAAATTCACTATAGAAAAGTCAATCCTCGGCGTATTTAAAATTTGCGACAGTAAAAAATTATTTTTTGAAAAATTTACTATAGAAAAGGCAATCCTCGGCGAATTTCAAATTTGCGACAGTAAAAAATTATTTTTGAAAAAGTTACTATAGAAAAGGCAATCCTCGGCGTATTTAAAATTTGCGACAGTAAAAAATTATTTTTTGAAAAAGTTACTATAGAAAAGGCAATCCTCGGCGTATTTAAAATTTGCGACAGTAAAAAATTATTATTTGAAAAATTTACTATAGAAAAGGCAATCCTCGGCGTATTTAAAATTTGCGACAGTAAAAAATTATTTTTTGAAAAAGTTACTATAGAAAAGGCAATCCTCGGCGTATTTAAAATTTGCGACAGTAAAAAATTATTATTTGAAAAATTTACTATAGAAAAGGCAATCCTCGGCGTATTTAAAATTTGCGAGAGTAAAAAATTATTTTTTGAAAAATTTACTATAGAAAAGGCAATCCTCGGCGAATTTCAAATTTGCGACAGTAAAAATTATTTTTTGAAAGAGTTACTATAGAAAAGGCAATCCTCGGCGTATTTAAAATTTGCGACAGTAAAAAATTATTTTTTGAAAAAGTTACTATAGAAAAGGCAATCCTCGGCGTATTTAAAATTTGCGACAGTAAAAAATTATTATTTGAAAAATTTACTATAGAAAAGGCAATCCTCGGCGTATTTAAAATTTGCGAGAGTAAAAAATTATTTTTTGAAAAATTTACTATAGAAAAGGCAATCCTCGGCGAATTTCAAATTTGCGACAGTAAAAAATTATGTTTTGAAAAATTTACTATAGAAAAGGCAATCCTCGGCGTATTTAAAATTTGCGACAGCAAAAAATAATTTTTTGAAAAATTCACTATAGAAAAGGCAATCATCGGTATATTTAAAATTTGAAACTGTAAAAATTTATTTTTTGACAAATTCACTATAGAAAAGGTAATCCTCGGTATATTTAAAATTTGCCACAGTAAATATTTTTTTTTTGACAAATTCAATAAAGAAAAGGCATATTTAAAATTTGCGGCCGTAAAAATATTATTTTGACAAATTCACTATAGAGAAGGCAATCCTCGACGTATTTAAAATTTGCGAGAGTAAAAAATTATTTTTTGAAAAATTTACTATAGAAAAGGCAATCCTCGGCGTATTTAAAATTTTCGACAGCAAAAAATTATTATTTGAAAAATTTACTACAGAAAAGGCAATCCTCGGCGTATTTAAAATTTGCGACAGTAAAAAATTATTTTTTGAAAAATTTACTATAGCAAAGGCAATCCTCGGCGCATTTAAAATTTGCGACAGTAAAAAATTATTTTTTGAAAAATTTACTGTAGAAAAGGCAATCCTCGGCGCATTTAAAATTTGCGACAGTAAAAAATTATTTTTTGAAAAATTTACTATAGAAAAGGCAATCCTCGGCGTATTTAAAATTTGCGACAGTAAAAAATTATTTTTTGAAAAATTTAATATAGAAAAGGCAATCCTCGGCGCATTTAAAATTTGCGACAGTAAAAAATTATTTTTTGAAAAAGTTACTATAGAAAAGGCAATCCTCGGCGTATTTAAAATTTGCGACAGTAAAAAATTATTATTTGAAAAATTTACTATAGAAAAGGCAATCCTCGGCGTATTTAAAATTTGCGACAGTAAAAAATTATGTTTTGAAAAATTTACTATAGAAAAGGCAATCCTCGGCGTATTTAAAATTTGCGACAGCAAAAAATAATTTTTGAAAAATTCACTATAGAAAAGGCAATCATCGTATATTTAAAATTTGCCACTGTAAAAATTTATTTTTTGACAAATTCACTATAGAAAAGGCAATCCTCGGTATATTTAAAATTTGCCACAGTAAAAATTTTTTTTTTGACAAATTCAATATAGAAAAGGCATATTTAAAATTTGCGACCGTAAAAAATATTATTTTGACAAATTCACTATAGAAAAGGCAATCCTCGACGTATTTAAAATTTGCGAGAGTAAAAAATTATTTTTTGAAAAATTTACTATAGAAAAGGCAATCCTCGGCGCATTTAAAATTTGCGACAGTAAAAAATTATTTTTTGAAAAATTTACTATAGAAAAGGCAATCCTCGGCGTATTTAAAATTTGCGACAGTAAAAAATAATTTTTTGAAAAATTTACTATAGAAAAGGCAATCCTCGGCGTATTTAAAATTTGCGACAGTAAAAAATTATTTTTTGAAAAATTTACTATAGAAAAGGCAATCCTCGGCGAATTTAAACTTTGCGACAGTAAAAAATTATTTTTTGAAAAAGTTACTATAGAAAAGGCAATCCTCGGCGTATTTAAAATTTGCGACAGTAAAAAATTATTTTTTGAAAAAGTTACTATAGAAAAGGCAATCCTCGGCGTATTTAAAATTTGCGACAGTAAAAAATTATTATTTGAAAAATTTACTATAGAAAAGGCAATCCTCGGCGTATTTAAAATTTGCGACAGTAAAAAATTATGTTTTGAAAAATTTACTATAGAAAAGGCAATCCTCGGCGTATTTAAAATTTGCGACAGCAAAAAATAATTTTTTGAAAAATTCACTATAGAAAAGGCAATCATCGGTATATTTAAAATTTGCCACTGTAAAAATTTATTTTTTGACAAATTCACTATAGAAAAGGCAATCCTCGGTATATTTAAAATTTGCCACAGTAAAAATTTTTTTTTTGACAAATTCAATATAGAAAAGGCATATTTAAAATTTGCGACCGTAAAAAATATTATTTTGACAAATTCACTATAGAAAAGGCAATCCTCGACGTATTTAAAATTTGCGAGAGTAAAAAATTATTTTTTGAAAAATTTACTATAGAAAAGGCAATCCTCGGCGCATTTAAAATTTGCGACAGTAAAAAATTATTTTTTGAAAAATTTACTATAGAAAAGGCAATCCTCGGCGTATTTAAAATTTGCGACAGTAAAAAATTATTTTTTGAAAAATTTACTATAGAAAAGGCAATCCTCGGCGCATTTAAAATTTGCGTCAGTAAAAAATTATTTTTTGAAAAATTTACTATAGAAAAGGCAATACTCGGCGTATTTAAAATTTGCGACAGTAAAAAATATTTTTTGAAAAATTTACTATAGAAAAGGCAATCCTCGGCGCATTTAAAATTTGCGACAGTAAAAAATTATTTTTTGAAAAATTTACTATAGAAAAGGCAATCCTCGGCGTATTTAAAAGTTGCGACAGTAAAAAATTATTTTTCGAAAAATTTACTATAGAAAAGGCAATCCTCGGCGTATTTAAAATTTGCGACAGTAAAAAATTATTTTTGAAAAATTTACTATAGAAAAGGCAATCCTCGGCGTATTTAAAATTTGCGACAGTAAAAAATTATTATTTGAAAAATTCACTATAGAAAAGGCAATCCTCGGCCTATTTAAAATTTGCGACAGTAAAAAATTATTTTTTGAAAAATTTACTATAGAAAAGGCAATCCTCGGCGTATTAAAAATTTGCGACCGTAAAAAATAATTTCTTGAGAAATTTATTTTTTGACAAATTTACTATAGAAAAGCCAATCCTCGGTATATTTAAAATTTTTCATAGTAAAAATTTATTTTTTGACAAATTCACTATAGAAAAGGCAATCCTCGGCTAAAATTTGCGACCGTAAAAAATATTATTTTGACAAATTCACTATAGAAAAGTCAATCCTCGGCGTATTTAAAATTTGCGACAGTAAAAAATTATTTTTTGAAAAATTTACTATAGAAAAGGCAATCCTCGGCGAATTTCAAATTAGCGACAGTAAAAAATTATTTTTTGAAAAAGTTACTATAGAAAAGGCAATCCTCGGCGTATTTAAAATTTGCGACAGTAAAAAATTATTTTTGAAAAAGTTACTATAGAAAAGGCAATCCTCGGCGTATTTAAAATTTGCGACAGTAAAAAATTATTATTTGAAAAATTTACTATAGAAAAGGCAATCCTCGGCGTATTTAAAATTTGCGACAGTAAAAAATTATTTTTTGAAAAAGTTACTATAGAAAAGGCAATCCTCGGCGTATTTAAAATTTGCGACAGTAAAAAATTATTATTTGAAAAATTTACTATAGAAAAGGCAATCCTCGGCGTATTTAAAATTTGCGAGAGTAAAAAATTATTTTTTGAAAAATTTACTATAGAAAAGGCAATCCTCGGCGAATTTCAAATTTGCGACAGTAAAAATTATTTTTTGAAAGAGTTACTATAGAAAAGGCAATCCTCGGCGTATTTAAAATTTGCGACAGTAAAAAATTATTTTTTGAAAAAGTTACTATAGAAAAGGCAATCCTCGGCGTATTTAAAATTTGCGACAGTAAAAAATTATTATTTGAAAAATTTACTATAGAAAAGGCAATCCTCGGCGTATTTAAAATTTGCGAGAGTAAAAAATTATTTTTTGAAAAATTTACTATAGAAAAGGCAATCCTCGGCGAATTTCAAATTTGCGACAGTAAAAAATTATGTTTTGAAAAATTTACTATAGAAAAGGCAATCCTCGGCGTATTTAAAATTTGCGACAGCAAAAAATAATTTTTTGAAAAATTCACTATAGAAAAGGCAATCATCGGTATATTTAAAATTTGAAACTGTAAAAATTTATTTTTTGACAAATTCACTATAGAAAAGGTAATCCTCGGTATATTTAAAATTTGCCACAGTAAATATTTTTTTTTTGACAAATTCAATATAGAAAAGGCATATTTAAAATTTGCGGCCGTAAAAAATATTATTTTGACAAATTCACTATAGAGAAGGCAATCCTCGACGTATTTAAAATTTGCGAGAGTAAAAAATTATTTTTTGAAAAATTTACTATAGAAAAGGCAATCCTCGGCGTATTTAAAATTTTCGACAGCAAAAAATTATTATTTGAAAAATTTACTACGGAAAAGGCAATCCTCGGCGTATTTAAAATTTGCGACAGTAAAAAATTATTTTTTGAAAAATTTACTATAGCAAAGGCAATCCTCGGCGCATTTAAAATTTGCGACAGTAAAAAATTATTTTTTGAAAAATTTACTGTAGAAAAGGCAATCCTCGGCGCATTTAAAATTTGCGACAGTAAAAAATTATTTTTTGAAAAATTTACTATAGAAAAGGCAATCCTCGGCGTATTTAAAATTTGCGACAGTAAAAAATTATTTTTTGAAAAATTTACTATAGAAAAGGCAATCCTCGGCGCATTTAAAATTTGCGACAGTAAAAAATTATTTTTTGAAAAATTTACTATAGAAAAGGCAATACTCGGCGTATTTAAAATTTGCGACAGTAAAAAATATTTTTTGAAAAATTTAGTATAGAAAAGGCAATCCTCGGCGTATTTAAAAGTTGCGACAGTAAAAATTATTTTTCGAAAAATTTACTATAGAAAAGGCAATCCTCGGCGTATTTAAAATTTGCGACAGTAAAAAAATTATTTTTGGAAAAATTTACTCTAGAAAGGCAATCCTCGGCGTATTTAAAATTTGCGACAGTAAAAAATTATTATTTGAAAAATTCACTATAGAAAAGGCAATCCTCGGCGTATTTAAAATTTGCGACAGTAAAAAATTATTTTTTGAAAAATTTACTATAGAAAAGGCAATCCTCGGCGTATTAAAAATTTGCGACCGTAAAAAATAATTTCTTGAGAAATTTACTATAGAAAAGGCAATCCTCGGTATATTTAAAATTTTCGACAGTAAAAAATTATTTTTTGGCAAATTCACTATAGAAAAGGCAATCCTCGGGGTATTTAAAATTTTCGACAGTAAAAAATTATTTTTTGACAAAGTCACCATAGAAAAGGTAATCTCGGCGTATTTAAAATTGCGACAGTAAAAAATTATTTTTTGAAAAATTTACTATAGAAAAGGCAATCCTCGGCGTATTTAAAATTTGCGACAATAAAAAATTATTTTTGAAAATTTACTATAGAAAAGGCAATCCTCGGCGTATTAAAATTTGCGACAGTAAAAAATTATTTTTGAAAAATTTACTATAGAAAAGGCAATCCTCGGCGTATTAAAATTTGCGACAGTAAAAAATTATTTTTTGAAAAAGTTACTATAGAAAGGCAATCCTCGGTGTATTTAAAAGTTGCGACAGTAAAAAATTATTTTTTGAAAAATTTACTATAGAAAGGCAATCCTCGGCGTATTTAAAATTTGCGACAGTAAAAAATTATTTTTTGAAAAATTTACTATAGAAAAGGCAATCCTCGGCGTATTTAAAATTTGCGACAGTAAAAAATTATTGTTATTATTTTTTGAAAAATTTACTATAGAAAAGGCAATCCTCGGCGTATTTAAAATTTGCGAGAGTAAAAAATTATTTTTTGAAAAATTTACTATAGAAAAGGCAATCCTCGGCGTATTAAAAATTTGCGACCGTAAAAAATAATTTCTTGAGAAATTTACTATAGAAAAGGCAGTCCTCGGTATATTTAAAATTTGCGACAGTAAAAAATTATTTTTTGGCAAATTCACTATAGAAAAGGCAATCCTCGGGGTATTTGAAATTTCGACAGTAAAAAATTATTTTTTGACAAAGTCACCATAGAAAAGGTAATCCTCGGCGTATTTAAAATTTGCGACAGTAAAAAATTAGTTTTTGAAAAATTTTCTATAGAAAAGGCAATCCTCGGCGTATTTAAATTTGCGACAGTAAAAAATTATTATTTGAAAAATTTACTAGAGAAAAGGCAATCCTCGGCGTATTTAAAATTTGCGACAGTAAAAAATTATGTTTTGAAAAATTTACTATAGAAAAGGCAATCCTCGGCGTATTTAAAATTTGCGACAGCAAAAAATATTTTTTTGAAAAATTCACTATAGAAAAGGCAATCATCGGTATATTTAAAATTTGCCACTGTAAAAATTTATTTTTTGACAAATTACTATAGAAAAGGCAATCCTCGGTATATTTAAAATTTGTCACAGTAAAATTTATTTTTTGACAAATTCACTATAGAAAAGGCAATCCTCGGCGTATTTAAAATTTGCGACCGTAAAAAATATTATTTTGACAAATTCACTATAGAAAAGGCAATCCTCGGCGTATTTAAAATTTGCGACAGTAAAAAATTATTTTTTGAAAAATTTACTATAGAAAAGGCAATTCTCGGCGTATTTAAATTTGCGACAGTAAACAATTATTTTTTGAAAAATTTACTATAGAAAAGGCAATCCTCGGCGTATTTAAAATTTGCGACAGTAAAAAATTATTTTTGAAAAATTTACTAAAGAAAAGGCAATCCCTCGGCGTATTTAAAATTTGCGACAGTAAAAGATATTATTTTGACAAATTCACTATAGAAACGCAATCCTCGGCGTATTTAAAATTTGCGACAGTAAAAAATTATGTTTTGAAAAAGTTACTATAGAAAAGGCAATCCTCGGCGTATTTAAAATTTGCGACAGCAAAAAATTATTTTTTGACAAATTCACTATAGAAAAGACAATCATCGGTATATTTAAAATTTGCCACTGTAAAAATTTATTTTTTGACAAATTCACTATAGAAAAGGCAATCCTCGGTATATTTAAAATTTGCCACAGTAAAAATTTATTTTTTGACAAATTCAATATAGAAAAGGCAATCTTCGGCGTATTTAAAATTGCGACCGTAAAAAATATTATTTTGACAAATTCACTATAGAAAAGGCAATCCTCGGCGTATTTAAAATTTGCGGACAGTAAAAAATTATTTTTGAAAAATTTACTATAGAAAAGGCAATCCTCGGCGCATTTAAAATTTGCGACAGTAAAAAATTATTTTTGAAAAATTTACTATAGAAAAGGCAATACTCGGCGTATTTAAAATTTGCGACAGTAAAAAATATTTTTTGAAAAATTTACTATAGAAAAGGCAATCCTCGGCGTATTTAAAAGTTGCGACGGTAAAAAATTATTTTTCGAAAAATTTACTATAGAAAAGGCAATCCTCGGCGTATTTAAAATTTGCGACAGTAAAAAATAATTTTTGGAAAAATTTACTCTAGAAAAGGCAATCCTCGGCGTATTTAAAATTTGCGACAGTAAATAATTATTATTTGAAAAATTCACTATAGAAAAGGCAATCCTCGGCGTATTTAAAATTTGCGACAGTAAAAAATTATTTTTTGAAAATTTACTATAGAAAAGGCAATCCTCGGCGTATTAAAAATTTGCGA
This sequence comes from Dioctria rufipes, assembly GCA_963924295.1. Lineage (NCBI taxonomy): Eukaryota > Metazoa > Arthropoda > Insecta > Diptera > Asilidae > Dioctria > Dioctria rufipes. Next base: position 27,754 of record CAWUPM010000483.1, read on the forward strand.
CCGTAAAAAATAATTTCTTGAGAAATTTACTATAGAAAAGGCAATCCTCGGTATATTTAAAATTTTCGACAGTAAAAAATTATTTTTTGGCAAATTCACTATAGAAAAGGCAATCCTCGGGGTATTTAAAATTTTCGACAGTAAAAAATTATTTTTTGACAAAGTCACCATAGAAAAGGTAATCCTCGGCGTATTTAAAATTTGCGACAGTAAAAAATTAGTTTTTGAAAAATTTTCTATAGAAAAGGCAATCCTCGGCGTATTTAAAATTTGCGACAGTAAAAAATTATTTTTTGAAAAATTTACTATAGAAAAGGCAATCCTCGGCGTATTTAAAATTTGCGACAATAAAAAATTATTTTTGAAAAATTTACTATAGAAAAGGCAATCCTCGGCGTATTTAAAATGTGCGACAGTAAAAAATTATTTTTTGAAAAATTTACTATAGAAAAGGCAATCCTCGGCGTATTTAAAATTTGCGACAGTAAAAAATTATTTTTTGAAAAAGTTACTATAGAAAAGGCAATCCTCGGGTGTATTTAAAAGTTGCGACAGTAAAAAATTATTTTTGAAAAATTTACTATAGAAAAGGCAATCCTCGGCGTATTTAAAATTTGCGACAGTAAAAAATTATTTTTGGAAAAATTTACTATAGAAAAGGCAATCCTCGGCGTATTTAAAATTTGCGACAGTAAAAAATTATTGTTATTATTTTTTGAAAAATTTACTATAGAAAAGGCAATCCTCGGCGTATTTAAAATTTGCGACAGTAAAAAATTATTTTTGAAAATTTACTATAGAAAAGGCAATCCTAGGCGTATTAAAAATTTGCGACCGTAGAAAATAATTTCTTGAGAAATTTACTATAGAAAAGGCAGTCCTCGGTATATTTAAAATTTGCGACAGTAAAAAATTATTTTTTTGGCAAATTCACTATAGAAAAGGCAATCCTCGGGGTATTTAAAATTTTCGACAGTAAAAAATTATTTTTTGACAAAGTCACCATAGAAAAGGTAATCCTCGGCGTATTTAAAATTTGCGACAGTAAAAAATTAGTTTTTGAAAAATTTTCTATAGAAAAGGCAATCCTCGGCGTGTTTAAAATTTGCGACAGTAAAAAATTATTATTTGAAAAATTTACTATAGAAAAGGCAATCCTCGGCGTATTTAAAATTTGCGACAGTAAAAAATTATGTTTTGAAAAATTTACTATAGAAAAGGCAATCCTCGGCGTATTTAAAATTTGCGACAGTAAAAATTTATTTTTTGACAAATTCACTATAGAAAAGGCAATCCTCGGCGTATTTAAATTTGCGACCGTAAAAAATATTATTTTGACAAATTCACTATAGAAAAGGCAATCCTCGGCGTATTTAAAATTTGCGACAGTAAAAAATTATTTTTTGAAAAATTTACTATAGAAAAGGCAATTCTCGGCGTATTTAAGATTTGCGACAGTAAACAATTATTTTTGAAAAATTTACTATAGAAAAGGCAATCCTCGGCGTATTTAAAATTTGCGACAGTAAAAAATTATTTTTTGAAAAATTTACTAAAGAAAAGGCAATCCTCGGCGTATTTAAAATTTGCGACAGTAAAAGATATTATTTTGACAAATTCACTATAGAAAACGCAATCCTCGGCGTAGTTAAAATTTGCGACAGTAAAAAATTATGTTTTGAAAAAGTTACTATAGAAAAGGCAATCCTCGGCGTATTTAAAATTTGCGACAGCAAAAAATTATTTTTTGAAAAATTCACTATAGAAAAGGCAATCATCGGTATATTTAAAATTTGCCACTGTAAAAATTTATTTTTGACAAATTCACTATAGAAAAGGCAATCCTCGGTATATTTAAAATTTGCCACAGTAAAAATTTATTTTTTGACAAATTCACTATAGAAAAGGCACTCCTCGGCGTATTTAAAATTTGCGACCGTAAAAAATATTATTTTGACAAATTCACTATAGAAAAGGCAATCCTCGGCGTATTTTAAAATTTGCGACAGTAAAAAATTATTTTTTGAAAAATTTACTATAGAAAAGGCAATCCTCGGCGCATTTAAAATTTGCGACAGTAAAAAATTATTTTTTGAAAAATTTACTATAGAAAAGGCAATACTCGGCGTATTTAAAATTTGCGACAGTAAAAAATATTTTTTGAAAAATTTACTATAGAAAAGGCAATCCTCGGCGTATTTAAAAGTTGCGACAGTAAAAAATTATTTTTCGAAAAATTTACTATAGAAAAGGCAATCCTCGGCGTATTTAAAATTTGCGACAGTAAAAAAATTATTTTTGGAAAAATTTACTCTAGAAAAGGCAATCCTCGGCGTATTTAAATTTGCGACAGTAAAAAATTATTATTTGAAAAATTCACTATAGAAAAGGCAATCCTCGGCGTATTTAAAATTTGCGACAGTAAAAAATTATTTTTTGAAAAATTTACTATAGAAAAGGCAATCCTCGGCGTATTAAAAATTTGCGACCGTAAAAAATAATTTCTTGAGAAATTTACTATAGAAAAGGCAATCCTCGGTATATTTAAAATTTCGACAGTAAAAAATATTTTTTGGCAAATTCACTATAGAAAAGGCAATCCTCGGGGTATTTAAAATTTTCGACAGTAAAAAATTATTTTTGACAAAGTCACCATAGAAAAGGTAATCCTCGGCGTATTTAAAATTTGCGACAGTAAAAAATTAGTTTTTGAAAAATTTTCTATAGAAAAGGCAATCCTCGGCGTATTTAAAATTTGCGACAGTAAAAAATTATTAAATTTTCGACAGTAAAAAATTATTTTTTGACAAAGTCACCATAGAAAAGGTAATCCTCGGCGTATTTAAAATTTGCGACAGTAAAAAATTAGTTTTTGAAAAATTTTCTATAGAAAAGGCAATCCTGGGCGTATTTAAAATTTGCGACAGTAAAAAATTATTTTTTGAAAAATTTACTATAGAAAAGGCAATCCTCGGCGTATTTAAAATTTGCGACAATAAAAAATTATTTTTTGAAAAATTTACTATAGAAAAGGCAATCCTCGGCGTATTTAAAATGTGCGACAGTAAAAAATTATTTTTTGAAAAATTTACTATAGAAAAGGCAATCCTCGGCGTATTTAAAATTTGCGACAGTAAAAAATTATTTTTTGAAAAAGTTACTAAAGAAAAGGCAATCCTCGGTGTATTTAAAAGTTGCGACAGTAAAAAATTATTTTTTGAAAAATTTACTATAGAAAAGGCAATCCTCGGCGTATTTAAAATTTGCGACAGTAAAAAATTATTTTTTGAAATATTTACTATAGAAAAGGCAATCCTCGGCGTATTTAAAATTTGCGACAGTAAAAAATTATGTTTTGAAAAATTTACTATAGAAAAGGCAATCCTCGGCGTATTTAAAATTTGCGACAGCAAAAAATATTTTTTTGAAAAATTCACTATAGAAAAGGCAATCATCGGTATATTTAAAATTTGCCACTGTAAAAATTTATTTTTTGACAAATTTACTATAGAAAAGGCAATCCTCGGTATATTTAAAATTTGTCACAGTAAAAATTTATTTTTTGACAAATTCACTATAGAAAAGGCAATCCTCGGCGTATTTAAAATTTGCGACCGTAAAAAATATTATTTTGACAAATTCACTATAGAAAAGGCAATCCTCGGCGTATTTAAAATTTGCGACAGTAAAAAATTATTTTTTGAAAAATTTACTATAGAAAAGGCAATTCTCGGCGTATTTAAAATTTGCGACAGTAAACAATTATTTTTTGAAAAATTTACTATAGAAAAGGCAATCCTCGGCGTATTTAAAATTTGCGACAGTAAAAAATTATTTTTTGAAAAATTTACTAAAGAAAAGGCAATCCTCGGCGTATTTAAAATTTGCGACAGTAAAAGATATTATTTTGACAAATTCACTATATAAAACGCAATCCTCGGCGTATTTAAAATTTGCGACAGTAAAAAATTATGTTTTGAAAAAGTTACTATAGAAAAGGCAATCCTCGGCGTATTTAAAATTTGCGACAGCAAAAAATTATTTTTTGACAAATTCACTATAGAAAAGGCAATCATCGGTATATTTAAAATTTGCCACTGTAAAAATTTATTTTTTGACAAATTCACTATAGAAAAGGCAATCCTCGGTATATTTAAAATTTGCCACAGTAAAAATTTATTTTTTGACAAATTCAATATAGAAAAGGCAATCTTCGGCGTATTTAAAATTTGCGACCGTAAAAAATATTATTTTGACAAATTCACTATAGAAAAGGCAATCCTCGGCGTATTTAAAATTTGCGACAGTAAAAAATTATTTTTTGAAAAATTTACTATAGAAAAGGCAATCCTCGGCGCATTTAAAATTTGCGACAGTAAAAAATTATTTTTTGAAAAATTTACTATAGAAAAGGCAATACTCGGCGTATTTAAAATTTGCGACAGTAAAAAATATTTTTTGAAAAATTTACTATAGAAAAGGCAATCCTCGGCGTATTTAAAAGTTGCGACAGTAAAAAATTATTTTTCGAAAAATTTACTATAGAAAAGGCAATCCTCGGCGTATTTAAAATTTGCGACAGTAAAAAATTATTTTTGGAAAAATTTACTCTAGAAAAGGCAATCCTCGGCGTATTTAAAATTTGCGACAGTAAAAAATTATTATTTGAAAAATTCACTATAGAAAAGGCAATCCTCGGCGTATTTAAAATTTGCGACAGTAAAAAATTATTTTTTGAAAAATTTACTATAGAAAAGGCAATCCTCGGCGTATTAAAAATTTGCGACCTTAAAAAATAATTTCTTGAGAAATTTACTATAGAAAAGGCAATCCTCGGTATATTTAAAATTTTCGACAGTAAAAAATTATTTTTTGGCAAATTCACTATAGAAAAGGCAATCCTCGGGGTATTTAAAATTTTCGACAGTAAAAAATTATTTTTTGACAAAGTCACCATAGAAAAGGTAATCCTCGGCGTATTTAAAATTTGCGACAGTAAAAAATTAGTTTTTGAAAAATTTTCTATAGAAAAGGCAATCCTCGGCGTATTTAAAATTTGCGACAGTAAAAAATTATTTTTTGAAAAATTTACTATAGAAAAGGCAATCCTCGGCGTATTTAAAATTTGCGACAATAAAAAATTATTTTTTGAAAAATTTACTATAGAAAAGGCAATCCTCGGCGTATTTAAAATGTGCGACAGTAAAAAATTATTTTTTGAAAAATTTACTATAGAAAAGGCAATCCTCGGCGTATTTAAAATTTGCGACAGTAAAAAATTATTTTTTGAAAAAGTTACTATAGAAAAGGCAATCCTCGGTGTATTTAAAAGTTGCGACAGTAAAAAATTATTTTTTGAAAAATTTACTATAGAAAAGGCAATCCTCGGCGTATTTAAAATTTGCGACAGTAAAAAATTATTTTTTGAAAAATTTACTATAGAAAAGGCAATCCTCGGCGTATTTAAAATTTGCGACAGTAAAAAATTATTGTTATTATTTTTTGAAAAATTTACTATAGAAAAGGCAATCCTCGGCGTATTTAAAATTTGCGACAGTAAAAAATTATTTTTTGAAAAATTTACTATAGAAAAGGCAATTCTAGGCGTATTAAAAATTTGCGACCGTAGAAAATAATTTCTTGAGAAATTTACTATAGAAAAGGCAGTCCTCGGTATATTTAAAATTTGCGACAGTAAAAAATTATTTTTTGGCAAATTCACTATAGAAAAGGCAATCCTCGGGGTATTTAAAATTTTCGACAGTAAAAAATTATTTTTTGACAAAGTCACCATAGAAAAGGTAATCCTCGGCGTATTTAAAATTTGCGACAGTAAAAAATTAGTTTTTGAAAAATTTTCTATAGAAAAGGCAATCCTCGGCGTATTTAAAATTTGCGACAGTAAAAAATTATTATTTGAAAAATTTACTATAGAAAAGGCAATCCTCGGCGTATTTAAAATTTGCGACAGTAAAAAATTATGTTTTGAAAAATTTACTATAGAAAAGGCAATCCTCGGCGTATTTAAAATTTGCGACAGCAAAAAATATTTTTTTGAAAAATTCACTATAGAAAAGGCAATCATCGGTATATTTAAAATTTGCCACTGTAAAAATTTATTTTTTGACAAATTTACTATAGAAAAGGCAATCCTCGGTATATTTAAAATTTGTCACAGTAAAAATTTATTTTTTGACAAATTCACTATAGAAAAGGCAATCCTCGGCGTATTTAAAATTTGCGACCGTAAAAAATATTATTTTGACAAATTCACTATAGAAAAGGCAATCCTCGGCGTATTTAAAATTTGCGACAGTAAAAAATTATTTTTTGAAAAATTTACTATAGAAAAGGCAATTCTCGGCGTATTTAAGATTTGCGACAGTAAACAATTATTTTTTGAAAAATTTACTATAGAAAAGGCAATCCTCGGCGTATTTAAAATTTGCGACAGTAAAAAATTATTTTTTGAAAAATTTACTAAAGAAAAGGCAATCCTCGGCGTATTTAAAATTTGCGACAGTAAAAGATATTATTTTGACAAATTCACTATAGAAAACGCAATCCTCGGCGTATTTAAAATTTGCGACAGTAAAAAATTATGTTTTGAAAAAGTTACTATAGAAAAGGCAATCCTCGGCGTATTTAAAATTTGCGACAGCAAAAAATTATTTTTTGAAAAATTCACTATAGAAAAGGCAATCATCGGTATATTTAAAATTTGCCACTGTAAAAATTTATTTTTTGACAAATTCACTATAGAAAAGGCAATCCTCGGTATATTTAAAATTTGCCACAGTAAAAATTTATTTTTTGACAAATTCACTATAGAAAAGGCACTCCTCGGCGTATTTAAAATTTGCGACCGTAAAAAATATTATTTTGACAAATTCACTATAGAAAAGGCAATCCTCGGCGTATTTAAAATTTGCGACAGTAAAAAATTATTTTTTGAAAAATTTACTATAGAAAAGGCAATCCTCGGCGCATTTAAAATTTGCGACAGTAAAAAATTATTTTTTGAAAAATTTACTATAGAAAAGGCAATACTCGGCGTATTTAAAATTTGCGACAGTAAAAAATATTTTTTGAAAAATTTACTATAGAAAAGGCAATCCTCGGCGTATTTAAAAGTTGCGACAGTAAAAAATTATTTTTCGAAAAATTTACTATAGAAAAGGCAATCCTCGGCGTATTTAAAATTTGCGACAGTAAAAAATTATTTTTGGAAAAATTTACTCTAGAAAAGGCAATCCTCGGCGTATTTAAAATTTGCGACAGTAAAAAATTATTATTTGAAAAATTCACTATAGAAAAGGCAATCCTCGGCGTATTTAAAATTTGCGACAGTAAAAAATTATTTTGTGAAAAATTTACTATAGAAAAGGCAATCCTCGGCGTATTAAAAATTTGCGACCGTAAAAAATAATTTCTTGAGAAATTTACTATAGAAAAGGCAATCCTCGGTATATTTAAAATTTTCGACAGTAAAAAATTATTTTTTGGCAAATTCACTATAGAAAAGGCAATCCTCGGGGTATTTAAAATTTTCGACAGTAAAAAATTATTTTTTGACAAAGTCACCATAGAAAAGGTAATCCTCGGCGTATTTAAAATTTGCGACAGTAAAAAATTAGTTTTTGAAAAATTTTCTATAGAAAAGGCAATCCTCGGCGTATTTAAAATTTGCGACAGTAAAAAATTATTTTTTGAAAAATTTACTATAGAAAAGGCAATCCTCGGCGTATTTAAAATTTGCGACAATAAAAAATTATTTTTTGAAAAATTTACTATAGAAAAGGCAATCCTCGGCGTATTTAAAATGTGCGACAGTAAAAAATTATTTTTTGAAAAATTTACTATAGAAAAGGCAATCCTCGGCGTATTTAAAATTTGCGACAGTAAAAAATTATTTTTTGAAAAAGTTACTAAAGAAAAGGCAATCCTCGGTGTATTTAAAAGTTGCGACAGTAAAAAATTATTTTTTGAAAAATTTACTATAGAAAAGGCAATCCTCGGCGTATTTAAAATTTGCGACAGTAAAAAATTATTTTTTGAAAAATTTACTATAGAAAAGGCAATCCTCGGCGTATTTAAAATTTGCCACAGTAAAAAATTATTGTTATTATTTTTTGAAAAATTTACTATAGAAAAGGCAATCCTCGGCGTATTTAAAATTTGCGACAGTAAAAAATTATTTTTTGAAAAATTTACTATAGAAAAGGCAATCCTAGACGTATTAAAAATTTGCGACCGTAAAAAATAATTTCTTGAGAGATTTACTATAGAAAAGGCAGTCCTCGGTATATTTAAAATTTGCGACAGTAAAAAATTATTTTTTGGCAAATTCACTATAGAAAAGGCAATCCTCGGGGTATTTAAAATTTTCGACAGTAAAAAATTATTTTTTGACAAAGTCACCATAGAAAAGGTAATCCTCGGCGTATTTAAAATTTGCGACAGTATCTATAGAAAAGGCAATCCTCGGCGTATTTAAAATTTGCGACAGTAAAAAATTATTATTTGAAAAATTTACTATAGAAAAGGCAATCCTCGGCGTATTTAAAATTTGCGACAGTAAAAAATTATGTTTTGAAAAATTTACTATAGAAAAGGCAATCCTCGGCGTATTTAAAATTTGCGACAGCAAAAAATATTTTTTTGAAAAATTCACTATAGAAAAGGCAATCATCGGTATATTTAAAATTTGCCACTGTAAAAATTTATTTTTTGACAAATTTACTATAGAAAAGGCAATCCTCGGTATATTTAAAATTTGTCACAGTAAAAATTTATTTTTTGACAAATTCACTATAGAAAAGGCAATCCTCGGCGTATTTAAAATTTGCGACCGTAAAAAATATTATTTTGACAAATTCACTATAGAAAAGGCAATCCTCGGCGTATTTAAAATTTGCGACAGTAAAAAATTATTTTTTGAAAAATTTACTATAGAAAAGGCAATTCTCGGCGTATTTAAAATTTGCGACAGTAAACAATTATTTTTTGAAAAATTTACTATAGAAAAGGCAATCCTCGGCGTATTTAAAATTTGCGACAGTAAAAAATTATTTTTTGAAAAATTTACTAAAGAAAAGGCAATCCTCGGCATATTTAAAATTTGCGACAGTAAAAGATATTATTTTGACAAATTCACTATAGAAAACGCAATCCTCGGCGTATTTAAAATTTGCGACAGTAAAAAATTATGTTTTGAAAAAGTTACTATAGAAAAGGCAATCCTCGGCGTATTTAAAATTTGCGACAGCAAAAAATTATTTTTTGAAAAATTCACTATAGAAAAGGCAATCATCGGTATATTTAAAATTTGCCACTGTAAAAATTTATTTTTTGACAAATTCACTATAGAAAAGGCAATCCTCGGTATATTTAAAATTTGCCACAGTAAAAATTTATTTTTTGACAAATTCACTATAGAAAAGGCAATCCTCGGTGTATTTAAAATTTCCGACCGTAAAAAATATTATTTTGACAAATTCACTATAGAAAAGGCAATCCTCGGCGTATTTAAAATTTGCGACAGTAAAAAATTATTTTTTGAAAAATTTACTATAGAAAAGGCAATCCTCGGCGTATTTAAAATTTGCGACAGTAAAAAATTATTTTTTGAAAAATTTACTATAGAAAAGGCAATCCTGGGCGTATTAAAAATTTGCGACCGTAAAAAATAATTTTTTGAGAAATTTACTATAGAAAAGGAAATCCTTGTTGTGACCCGGGTGCCGGGTGCCCATTGACCCGAATCACAACCACAAAAGCAATACACCAATATATTGTCTTATACAATATATCGGCGTATCAGAAATGACCCTGAAAATTAAAAATTATTTAACAGAAAATTCATTTAAATTTCATATGCATTTAAAAATGCATTTTCATACTGAAACAAAATGCAATTTAGCATAAATTGCATTTTGTTATCAGTCGTACATTCCGTTCACACGGCATGTATACTTACCTACATGCAGTGCTATGTACATACCTACATATAGCTTTTCTGCTAAATTATCTGCATGTACTATACATACATACAGTTTCTTTTTCCTAAATCCAAAAAACTTAATCGTATGTACATAGATACACATAATTATTCTTATCAGATAAAAATATTACTTTTTCAAGACACAAGTGCATATCAGATTTCATGCATATGCACTGTGCCTAAACTTTTTGTACATTCCCACGTACGA